>VWZS01003490.1:1469361-1500396 GCA_013397075.1 Rhabdornis inornatus
ATATTTTACCAATTTATGTGGACTATTTTGTTTTTTTTTTAACAAAAGTCATATATAGGTTATTCGTTTTGCAACTCAGTATTCCTGTGCCTTTGCTGCCACATTCCTTGCTGTCACTTTTTTTTGCTGAAATTTCAAATTGTGTTATGGCAGATTGAGACATTTAAGTTATATTCCAGGTGCCAGTGGTCTTCAAAATAAGAAATGTTCTGAAATATGCGTTTCCATTTGTTGCCGACTTTAACTTTTCCATTTTGTTTTATTTTTGTCTGTTAGTTTGTTTTTAATTGGCATTAAACTATTCTAAGAGAAACTGTTCAAGTGAAAAGAAGGGAAAAATATTCCTGCTTGAGAACATCATGATGAAATGATTACACATGCTCACATAAAATGAAGGTTTATGTTATTCTGTCTCTGATAAGTTCAGTACTTCTGTAACTGTCACAGAGGGTAAGACAGAAATCTTGTTAATTGTCTAGACAACAAACGTAATCTCACATATTCTGGAAGCCTTCAGTGACATCTGTGTCACACAACAGAATAATCTTATGTGACATGGATTAATGTGTACAGTGACTTTTTAGCTAAACTAGAAACGTGTTCTGAGGTTAAAGTCTTAACAACTGATAATGAAAACATGCCAGCACTTCAGAAGATAATGTTTCATCTTCTACTATTTTTTATTTCCTTAATTTTCCCTACTGTGAATGAAAATTAAGGAATTAAGTTTTATCTGAAAGAAATTATAATTATTTTCATACACTTTATATCCAGCTTTATCTGTTTATATATTAAACAATATTCTTGTTCTGTTGTCAACATTACTGAGCTTATTTCTAGCAACGCATCACAGCTATGTACTAAAAAGCATAAACTGTATATTGAAATCTATGCGTTATGTAGATACCAGCAATGTTTATTTTACAGCGGTTTTTTGTTCCTTTTTTTTTTTTCTCTGAGACTGGAATAAAGAATGAACATTTTTGCTTACAATCTAATTTGGGGGAAATGAGAAGTGATGAAATGTCATGAAAAGAAAAAAAAACCTCTGAAATAAAGCAGAACTATTACACAACACAAATAAAATAACTCCTTCTCCGTAACTCGTAATCAACACTAATGTCCATTCCTATTATTCACTTATTTGTAGATAACTGACATTATGGCTGTGCTTAAATTCAAGCAAGTCACTATTGCAGTAGTGTGGACACCTGTTGCTCCTTACCCTGTAATTCCTCCACTATGCAGCCTTGTAAAGAGGATCCTGACTCTTTTGTCCGCCTCAAATCAACAAAATTGCCACAAGATGGGAGAGGAGTTTGCTGAGCAGAAACCTCCAGGACTACCCAATTCACACTGAAAGAAAACGTATAACTGTTAGAAAGAGCTAGAGCTGGCTTCTGCCCTATGATCTTTTCCTGGAGCACAACTGGTACCTTTCCAGGCAGTGGGATAGAAAGGGCAGCCAGGCTTTAAGAGTGCTCCAAGGAAAATGCAAATATTGCCACTGTGGGGAAAACCTAGCTGAAGCTGACACTTCCCCAGGCAGATTGATCAGCCCAGTCAAGTGTCAGCTGAAGAAAAAGAAACAAAACTCTTTGACAAAATCTCTCTAAATCATATTAAGTAAGACAGAAATCTGTAGTACTTATAACTGCAGTGACACCATTATGAAAATATGGCATCAAACAGCAACATCCAAGGCTTCATGAACACAGTTTACAATGTCTATAGCACACTATTGCAATTGCAGATACATATAGCAAAAAGGGAAAACAGGTTTCTTTTTATATATTTAGGTTGTAAGTACAGAGTGGTTAAACCTGTTCTGTTTACATGGATTTCCAAGGTATCAGTCTCAGAAATCATAAATCTTAAAAATGCATAAGGGATGGAAATACTTACTGTGTCTTTGAAGTAGAGGGTTTCTTGCATTTGAAACTCCCATGAATACATTTTCAATATCTCTCTCAATTTTCTTTGATATCTAAAAGTGTGCATATGTTTTAATTAATATAAAAAAAATATTTCAAAGTTCTGTCCATTTCAAATCAGTATTATTTCTTTTATTTACTTCAATAAAGTAATTATTTTGCCCTCAAAAATATAATCATTCTACATTTCCCCAAATCAGCTTGTGGAAATAATTTCTAAGCTTGCTTCTTTTCTCCTATTAATTATTTTAGGAGTGGTTTCATAACTATATTTTCATAGCTGCAAGAAAATATATGTTTTATAGTCATTAAAGACTATGCATTAGTCTTTAATAAAGAACTAATTTTCTGTCCACTGGAAATTGTGACTCTCTCCTATAAGATATACAAAACTTAGACTTGTGTTTTGGGATGAGATTTTTTGCATGAGTGTTTTGCTTTTTAAAAAACATGGAAAAATAGAAATCTATGTATCTGATGAGCCCTGAGTACTCATTTCTCTTGGAAGTTTGTGTTTATATTTTATTTATTAAGTAAATGCATTAAAAATTTTCTTTTAAAATTTTTTATTGGCGGAAACCAGAAAATATGGACATTTTCTGTGTGTCATGACTAGATTTTGTAATTGCCTTTTGAGTAGCATATGTAATACAATACTTACCTTCACTTTGTGATATTTATTTGTGGAGTATAATTTTATATGGTATTTTCTTATAAAACAAATTCCTGTCAATAAGGCTTTTGCTTGAAAATAATAATAACAAACCCTTGTGTCTCAGTCAAATTGATTTTTCTAATGAGAACTTTGGAGAAGCTCTTATTATTTTTTAATCCATCACACAGACACTATATGAGAATAAACCAATGCTGCAGTTTTAGTTTATTGTATATGTCTTTTTCATGGCCCTTCATTTTGTTCGTTCCCCACCAAAGAACAACCAGTCGATCAAAATTTATTAGCTAGAGTTGACCCATTTGAAGCTAGCTAGAAACTGTGGTCTTCTACCTTGGCCATTTAGTGAAATTTTCTATGTAGCTGACCAGAAATACTATTATGTTTGAGAATTTGCATCTACTTTAGTGTTCCCCTAAATTTAAGGGCTTAAGAATAAGTTTTAGACTTCCTGTATTGCTATTAAAGGAGAATGAAGGTCCTGTTTAATTTATTAAAGATGATGGACTTGCATTATTATTAGAGTAGTAGTATTTTATATAAAAGCCAAAGGAGGATGTTCATTTATAAGGCAACTTTTCCCAGAATTTAAATTGGTGGTAAAGATAATGGGCAGTTAAAATGTGGTGTTAGTCACCACTTAACATCATGAGCTATGACTGAAGTAGGTGAACACCTCTCGCTGCTAAGTGATCCTCAGAGTAGGTGATGGAAGAAACAGGTACTCAGATTGGGCTCTAGAGATACAGAGATATGTCAATGTTTTATATTTAGTTTAAAATAATAAGGCAGTCCTACAAGTGGATGACTGACAAATTATATTATTTGACTCTGTCTTACAAACCAAAAGCAGGAAACACTGAAAAATATCTTGCCTATCTATCAAAGATCTGAATAAGCCTTGTATTTGCCTTTACTCATACTTACTAACTAAGGATGACTCCACTCCTCTGATGGGCAGAGGTGTCATATCTTATTTTCTCAATACAAATGTTTCCGAAATAGGATAGCATTTACTAAAATTGCCCTTATTTTAGAAATTAATTTTCTAATCTAATGTATTGTTTATTAAATAACTTCTTAGGTGACTCTGTGTATATCTTAGTGCAAACTCTTATAAAACCTGCTTTATAAGTGGTCACAGTGCAGCTTTTCCTTTCTGAAAAAAAAAAAAAAGGCAGAAAAAAAGATTATTATGCAAGTGAAGTCCTAAAAAATACTTCTGGAAGTAATCACAACTTTGGATATTATCACACAAACAGGAGAATTCCTAGTTCATAATGACCTTTATTCCTATAATAGCTACCCAAGTCAAGACTGAGTTTTATCCACAAAAAATTATTATATTTAAAATTATGTACTGAAATTAAGGAACAATAGGAAAAAATGCGAGTACAATCATTTTTATTCTAAAATAGCCCCTAAAATGACAAGGGGCACATTCATTATTTCTTTTAAAAAATTGCTTTGAGCAAAATACCTTGCAGTTTTGCCTGCCTTACATCTCCACAAAAATTCATTGGAATGTCTCTCTTTGCAATATTCCATCTTTCTTTTAATATTAAGGATTTCAATTAGTGTTTATCAATATTTGTAATAAAGGAACCTGGGGGAATGTCCCTTTGAAAAACCTCACACCTCTAACTTCTACTGTTTCTATCCCTTTTTCCCCGATAACCACATGTAGAGCTCCTGCTTGAAACATAACAGCTGCTAAATGTGACACCATTGTTGCCACTACCTACAAAAAAAAACTCTAGAAAAATTTTGTCTCACAACATATCTGTATAAAGTTCATCTCCGTGTAAATTAATCCAATCACTATATGAACCCTGATTTTGTTAATGCTATTCAAAAGAAAAATATCTTTCCCTTTAGGTAGACAAATGCACAACATTGTAGATGTATAATGCAGTATAGTGCAGTATGAAGCATAAAAGAAAGACACACACACGTGTAATATTGGAGGAGTATGGGCCTCTCAGGAAGGAGCAGGAAAGGGGCTCGAGCCCTTCCTCCCCTGCTCCTCTCGGAGATTCTCACAGAGGATCTCAGCTCACAGCAAGGCTCAGGCCAATGCTTTGCACCAGCACAGCAAGGCCCACCCTGGCAGTCTGCAACCTGGTGGCTCCTGTGCCCTGTGCAATGCATATGGAGAGCATCTGTATAATCTTAATATCCAGAAAAATCACAATGAATAAGCATGAACCCTCAATCAAAATGGGAACAGAGTTCCAAAATGTTTCGCTTTTTGGTTGATTGATGTTATTAAGTTGTTGTCCCTAATCATTTTTCTTATAATCTCTTTAGTATGAGGCTTCACAGGAAGTTTGACAACAGATTAGTTTACTTGAGGCTTCAGTCCTTTGCCTTTGCCCAGAGACACAAAGCAAAGTCAGAAGAAGTTTAACAATTTTATCCTTATCCTTGGTTGCTATCTTAACCAAATGAACCTTTTGAACTTGTTTTGAAGACTAGATAAAGAAAACTTAAGGAGAGGAGGAAAGATAACCAAAATTAAGCAGGATGCCTAAAAAATGTGTTTCTTATTTCTTAAAGCCAGCAGGACTGATCTTTTACACACAATGAAGCCTCAATTCCCAGTACAGAGATACTTTATAAAGACAAGTTTCAATGTTAGTGATTGAAACACACTGTATTCAGCTCACTCTTGACCCACCTGCACTGGTGAATAAAGTTACTGAACCACAGTCTATTTTTCGGCCTGTTATTTGCTGGTGAATATCCTAAAACACTTGTAAAGCTGTTGATTCTTTGGTGTTTTTTCAGACTATTATAAGTCTTTTTGCTAACAGTATGACTCTCACTCTTTCTGTAGACCAAAACTTCTGGCCTCAGACGCATCATGTGGCAGCAGGGTCCAAGGTAGCTGCACTAAGAGTATAACAACCTTTCCTAATTATTTCTAAAAGTGTTGCAACTGAATCCTACCTACTCTTTGCAGTTTGAAGGACAGTTGATAATAGGATCAGATTTTCAATCCGAATACAATGTACTATTTTATATAATCCTCCTGTGACTGTCCTGGTGTGTGTGTATATATGTATGTATAAATATCTCTTTAAGTAAATTGCGTCACTAACCCCCTAAATGATGTGAAAATTGAAGGCTTTTTACAAAAATACTGGACTTTGTATGTACAAATGTATATGACTTTTTGAAGAAAACAACATATAGATAATATGGTGGCCTAACTCCAAAATCCACTGGTACTAAATCTGTGGTTTTATACCTGTGACAAGACATTAAATAGAGTGAAAGAGTATTGCTCTGCTATCCACTAGTTGCAGTTAATTTTAAGAAATGGTTACTTAAGGTTCATGAACCAAATGAAAAATAACTTTGGAAAAGAAAGAAAAATGTCTTTGCTGTGTTTTGTTTCATGTGTAGGGAGGAATTGCTGAAACTTTTTAAAATATCTTGACATAATCATAGGAGAATGTGTCAGAGTTCTTCTGGCAATGGCTCAGAAATGTGAAACTATTGTCATCTTGACATTCACCACTGATAAACATACTGTGCACACTAAATCAAAATGGGTGTAAAAGTGTGCCATGTGACAGGATAGCCTTTGCCAAATGGGCTGACCTGTAATGAAAAAGTCGATCCTCTTCCTCTTTTTTTTTAACTGAAAAAAAAATATAGCAGCAATAATATGGGTAAAAGCCTCAATAAAATCTGTCAGAATTGATTTTTAGTGACACATAATGTCTGGCAATTCAAAGCTTTATTTTGCCAACTGTTTAATCTGTACTACAAGTAAAAGTGTTCCATATGCATAACTTCCCATTTCAGTGATGATCCTGTTTAAAGATTTGTTCCAGCAGCATTTATTTAATGACCTTTATAAAGACTTTTCTCATTCTTCTCTGAGTTATATTTAAACTAGGGAATAATAAAATTAAAGTGCACAATGGCTGAGAAAAAATCTCCATTACCCACCACTTTTTTGTTCAAAAATGTGATTACTTCTTAGGCAACATTAATGAGGAAACCTTGGAATACAGGCATTCCAATGTTAGAAAAAATAATAAACTGATGGTCAATATTTGCATCCTTTTAATGTCCTATCATACATTTTTTGTCACGTAATACCTGTGAAGAAAACTCACATGTGCTGCAATATCCACTGCTATGGCTCCCTTATTCTATTGATTTAAATATCTTTTTGCTTCTCCCTACTCAACAGGAAGTATGAGGTCATTGCTATAGCTGAAACACATCTTGGTAGAGCACTATTCAAACCAGATATACACCATACTTTATATCATATTTTGAATTATTTATCTGTCATGGGAAATAACAGGAGAGGAAGGAGTTAGCTGGGTGTTTGAAAGGAATGTGGCAAAAGCATTAACGTGCAGGTCCAGCTGCACAAAATCAGATGTTGAATCCTGGTACAAAGGGTCAGAGTCAGTGATGGTGGTAAAGCTCTTGGTAATACCAGGAGAGCAGAGAGGCTCATAAATCCAGAGAAAGGCTATCACATTCTGTAAACCAGGTACAGGTGAAACAGGGTACTAATTTCCAATGGACCATGGAATAGGGCTGCCTGAAACATATGTTTAAAACTGACACGTACATACAACCCTGCCATTCAGAAACTTTCATATATCTCTATAAAGTACTGAGGAAAAGGTTAAGCAAGAGTCCTGTATGGCTTAAGGAAATGCGTAGTGGCTGGCTGATTTGATTCATGTGTCCCAGTGACAAAATTCTCTCCTGGAGATCCATAATGTCTGGGTTCTTAATTATCTGATCTTCTGTGCATATATGTGTGTATTTTAAAAATGGCCAATAAAATTTTGGCCAAGAAATACACTGCTCATTCCTTTCAGGTTTATTTTAAACCTATTGCACTTAGGTTTCAGCTAAATCAATTTTTCATAAATATCTACCCTAGCAGATTACACCTCAAACCAGTTCAGATCTCTAGAGAATTAAAAAGAAAGAAAAAAAATACAAAGAAAAAAAGATTTCTCAACAAGTAACACCCCAGGAAAAAGAAACAGGGTTTTTAATTGCTTTGTGCGCTCCATAATTGAAGGCAGGCACCTTCTTGAGGCACTCACTGCCAGAAGGAGTGTGACTCCACTTGGCCCTGCCTAATTAATCCTGTGATACAAACCTTCTGGCTTCAATTTTCACATTTCTGTCTCTTTTTAGAGGTGATAATAAAACTAAAAATTTATGTTGGTTACTGTATGACTATAACAGTGCCAGCAGAACACAAATAAACCCATATGGATGAAAGAGACCTTGTCTTCCCACCCCTGGCTTCTCTGTTTTGTGCTGTGTGTACAGGGACACACTTTGTGCTAACAAGAAAAGGTAGAGAACGATTCAGTAGCAGGAAGGAAGTACAGGTCAACTGATTCTTGTGATAGTCTGCTCTGCTCAGATGACTCACTGAAGCATATGTCTTATTTGTTTATTGACAAGATCTCAAAATAGAAGTACACACTCTGGAAGCTCAGTTGAGCTGGCTACAAATCACAAAACTGCACAACAGCTCTTAATGAAAGACAAATTGTGCAGCTTAGCCTTTAAAAAGCAGTCAAGGCTGTTTGTGCAGATGCCTTCAATCTTAATAGCTTGCATACTGTGACCTGTGCACACTCCCTTACCAGTGCCTAATGAAAGTAATAGACCCTCTTTATTTTCCATAGAATGTAAGGACACCACTCTTATTATTATTATTATTACTAGCATTATGAGGCAAGGATTTAATTCTTGGACACTGAGAAATTGTATTTACAAACACACAGACACATATGTTGCAGTTATGAAACACAGTAAGACAAATTCTCTTTTTACTAAATCACGTCTATTTTCATTGCATTACATAGCAGGTGGACTTAGACCTTACTGTATTAAAGTGGGACGGGTCTACCTTGCCATGTGAACTAGGGAAATATTCTTCCAGTAGAGCTGCTGCTTTTATTTAGAAGTACATTGGTGGTTTCATTCTCTTCATCCTACTCCCAGGACCCAAAAATGTAGTTGTGTAAATTCAAATTCCTTTACGCAGTTGAGCACCGTAGGATTGTACTATGGATTTGATAATTTTCATTAAAAGATGTGCTGGAAGAAGAAGGGGAAAAAAAGAAGAATTATCTTAATTTTGCTGCTCTTGTTGTTCTCATTTCCTTGCCTTGTAAAATGTCACATGTTTCTATGGATATTGTTTTAAAATAAGTAATGTATTTTAGGGTAACAAAATGCCTCAGCTTTGTGGTCGTGTGCAACCTGTCTGCCACACAGAAGTTGGGAGGATCAGTGTAATTGGAAAATTAGGATAATTTTGCTGCCAAACTCTACCAAATTTCTACTGAGCATCTACAAACTTTTTTTTTCCTGGCTTCACACTTCAATTCATTGGGACAAAAATTCTCTGTGGATGGCAAAAAACTTTGCAGCCCTTTGCAACTCCTCAGAAATTTTAAGTGCCTTTTCCAAGATGGGTCGATGTTAAATTTTTATCTGAATGTTTTGAACAATTCACCCTTGTTTCTGTAAACTCTTGTTTTTGAAAAGACATTACTATTACAGCTGAAAATTTTACCCACAAACAGAATACTAAGAACAGAAAGCTCAGTTGAAACACAGGGAACAAATGCAAAAAGAAACATAGCACACGCACAAAGCACATGTGGCATAGCTCAGTGTTGAATATAAAGCTATACAAGACAGCCTAAGTGGGAGAGCTATCAGAAACAGAAAAAAAAGATGATTACCCCACAATCAGTGCTCTCACTGGGCAGGTCTTCCTAGGGAACAACTGCTGCTCCACCAGTATCTTCTGGAGAAGGAATACAGCTTGTTTTATCAAATGTTTAAGGAGCAGAAATTAGATAGATAGATGATAGATAGAAAGATAGATAGATAGATAGATAGATAGATAGATAGATAGATAGATAGATAGATAGATAGATAGATAGATTAGATAGATAGATAGATAGATAGATAGATAGATAGATAGATAGATAGATAGATAGATAGATAGATAGATAGATTAGATAGATAGATAGATAGATAGATAGATAGATAGATAGATAGATAGATAGATAGATAGATGATAGATAACTAGCTAGAGTTTTTGTGGGGGCAGGATGGTGAGGAGAATCCTGTATCAGTAAAAATATATACAAAAAGAGATGAAAAAATTCTTATCACATAAGTATAGGATGTTCCAGAGAAAACAACCTGTATTCATTGATTATTTGATATATTTTCTACTTGAAGAAACTCTGGATTATTTAATCTCTTTTTTTTTTTAATAAAGCCAATATAAAGTGTTCTGTCAAATCCTCGTGAAATTTTTACATAATCAGTTATTGAGCTGCATGTAGCGGATAGACCAGGTCACCTGTCTTGAGCTTCCTTTTGTAGTAGAAGTGTTTCCTTATAATTGCCAGTAATTCTCTGCAAAAATGCATGTGCCATTCGACTGTCTTGAACTCAGACTACTTAAGGCAAGCTTTGTTTCTGGAGCACAGTGGCGAGTGCAGGAAGTAGGGGGAGAGTTTGCCCTTTGTCCGGTTCTGGAGATGGCAGGATTAGGCCACTTTCTCTGAATGGAGACTGATGCTTAGTCTCCAAGAATGCCTTTCACAGCCTTCTCAAGAATAACGCAAATATTTTGTAGTATTTTGTAGTTTACCACAAATAATTGCACAGAGAATTGGGTTAGACCTGGGTCACTGTAGTGTTTAGTCTCCAACACTGTCTAAATTGTTCTTTTGTTGGAAAACTTGGGGATTTCTCTTTAAACCAAAAATTAAATCTCCATCTCCCATGAGGAACTGTACTATTTCTAGACAAATTATATCTGTTTCATTTTAAAATATTTTTTCAACCAATTCCATTTCCATGCTCTCTAATTACACAGGCATGTGGGATTTTATCTGGCCTTGATCAATAGCAAATTTGTCACCATGAGTGTGTGGGATAAATTTTCAGTCTTCATAAGGGATATCAAGTAAGTCCTCTCTAGCTCTCAGTAACTTCTGCTGTAGATAGACCCCAAATCATCCCACCAGGGGTTAAAGAGAAGTAAGCAGTGGCTTCACAGCCGCTACAGGGAAGCCCAGAAGCTCAGAAGCAGCAGTAAAATGGGTCAATTAATGCAGGAAGGGAATCAGATCCTCCTGAAAAAAAAGTCCAATTGGTGCAAGTGGTCAGCTAAAGACTAACAATGTCTCCAGTTATGTCGACATGAATGTGTGAGAGGAAGAGGCAAAAGAACAATAAAGTGCATTTAACATAGTCTTTTTTTCCAGGGCTTTGAAGCCATCTTCTTTGACTTGGATTGTGTGATATACTCAAAATATTTCTACCACCTCTCTTTAAATGACTGGACTCTATGTAAAATCATATTTCAAGTTAGGGCTTATGCCCCATTCCAATTGCACTTCTGTTTAGAAGTCTCACAAAATCTTTCCTTTTATGTCATTTAGTAATACACCTAACCAAGGTCAGAGGAGGAAGAAATGGATCATTGTAAAGGAAAAATAAGAAATGTAAAACAGTGCCTAGCCTACAATAAACATTTTCCATGTAGGCATTTAATTTTTAACATACTTTTTATTAATCTATTAATAAATTATTAATTAATTAAAATAACTGTTTTAGAGATTGTGATATACATACAATTAAAAGTCTGACAAAACTGTCATTGTGAACAGTCAAGAAAGCTGTATTATTTCATATTAATAAAATCAAATCAGGGAAACCTTCTGAAGAAAAACTACACTCAAAATCCTGGAGACATATTAACTCATAGCAAAATGTATTACAAAATAATGTAAATAACATAAGATAAAATATAACAAATCTGGGGAATCAGAGCAGAGGTTAAACATTAATGTAATCTCATTACAATAAAATATGAAATCATACTGAGTATCTCAGCCCTGTTGTTGTTGCTATGCAGTGACACAAATGTAGTAAATATGACTATAATGAAACCATTTATGGTTTTTGTTCTCTTTCAGGATCGAAAAAACCAAAAGGACTATCTATTCACTTTGCTCCCTTCCTACTCCCAAATAAAATGCTTGAAAAGTTTATACAGTTCTGGGCAGGTTGAACATATGCAGATTTTAAAGTGTTGCAGGGATCCACAGATGTGTTACTAGTTATGGTCCAAATTGTGACCCAGTTTGCATGGCTATGCAGGATAGGAGGAGAATAAAGGAATAAAACTCTCCTTTATTGCTAATACCCAGGGGAGCTGTTAGAGATGAATAAAAAGAATAACCACAATAGGGAATCTTGCACTCTATGACCTAGTTGCACCAGCAGGTAAGAACTCAGGCACGGAGAGGGAAAGCCAGGAGACTCACTGTCTCTTTGAGCCACAATTTGTCTCTTTGTTTACTTAAAGGCAATGCAAAAGTATGCTTGGCTTTGTTCAGGCCTAAAGGGTAATCAAGACCCAGCAGTAATTATTTCTGTGAAAAGTGGTTGATTTCTATGTGTAGTATTGGTGTTTTTTTGAACAACTAAGTTAATAGCATTGTGTTATCCTTCATAATTAAGTATGATTCTTTTGGTTGTGTCACGCCTTCAACAATTAAGCCAAATACATACAGCTCATTCCCTTCCATGCAGTAGTCAGAGACTGGATCCATTTCCTGCCATGTCTTTCTCTTTTATTGCAAACAGTTCAAGCTTCAGCAGAGTCTTAGCTTTGCAGGTGAATAAATTATTTCCATCACCGTGAAACATGATGAAGATACCTCAAGCTAAAATTCAGACTTGTGAGCACACTATGTATCAGATTATGTATAGAACAAATTATAGAAGCAATTAACAACAACAACAAAATACTAGTTTTAATTGACTTCATAAAGGAGGAAGAGCATTCTTGAGACATATAATACAGTCCTTTCTTTAAAGCAGACCACTTAGCTAAAATTTGGTGCCTAAGAGTCAGAAATGGTAATAAAGTGACTTTACCCAAACTTCAATCATAAATTCTTAATCTTATTACTTTGCTTTTTCTCATGTCCAGGTTCTCTGTGTTCTTCTGACAATATTTTTCTTTTCTCAGGGAGGGAGACAGCAGTCTCTGTATGTACACAGAGCTTTAATCGTGCAATACCAAATGAAAAATAACTGTCTCTACTAAAGAAATTCTTAAGTGATGTTAGGAAGACTTATTTTCTTTTTTGGACTATGGAAGGTTTCTTTGGGTTTGGTTGGAATCTACCTTTGTTTCAGCTGTCCTTTAAGGAGCACAGCTGTCTCTTACAAGTCTATGGAATTTACTAGTGGTGAGACCCACCAATTTTCATTATATTTAACTCACCATCTAACAATATACAGAATCTTTTTAAAGTCATTAATTAATTAAATTCCAAAATCACTGATTGTTATTACTTTTGAATCATCCTCCACCCACTGTATTATTTTTTCATACAATCAATGATGTCATCATATGTTAGCATTAATACCTTTCATCTGAACTCCCACTAATGTCAGTTTTTAAATCTTCTCTGGATTCAGTGGGATTTGACATGCCTCAGTGTTGGTACCCCACAATGTATGCAGACTGATGCTCTAGAATTCTTTCTCATGTGATATTCCTGTGTTGTGATTATTGCAAAGGTTTCACCAATCCTGTTGGGACTTCTAAATGAAATGTAAGGCACACTATAAAAAAAATAACATTGTGACTTTCATAAAATCACAATATTCCTTAGGCAAAACACTAAGCCACTCAAAGCAGAAAATATCTGATCTGCATCTAAACTTTAGCTGTGTTTCTGAGTTTCTGGTTAGAGAACATAATATATTAATGCCCTGCAACTTGCACCGTGCTCACTTTAAAATTTATATTAAGTAGATTGTTACATTATGGTAATGTACTAAATTACCTAAAGCAAAGTAATACAATGATTAACTGACCATAAACATTGGTTTATGGTCAGTTTATAAAGTATTACAAAGATTAACATTATGCATTTTCATATCAGAAGAAAATTGCAGGATGAAATATCTCTGGATGGACATGATGCTATTAAGAATAATAAAACAGTGGTATAACTCAGAACAGTCTCAAGTTACAGCTTGCAACTAAACTTTGGTTTAAATCATCTTTGAAAACAGCAGAGATAGTCATCGTTTTAAAAAATGCCCAAAGCTTTCCAAGCATAGAATAATGGTTTCCAGTATATGTTTTCTAATATATAATGTATTACCTTTTTTTGCCTCTTTGTTATTCAGCATATCATGTCAGATTCTGAGCTGGCATAGCTGCTCTGGTATAAGAAGTGTTTTACCACCTTAGCCAAGACAAATAGGTATCTCTTTTTATCAGCCTGTAATATTTGTTCTAAAAAGCTAGAAACAAAGTTCACTGCTTTTTGAGTTAAATTAATTTAATCATGCATAGGTAAAAGTGCTGTTCACCTGTTTTTCCAGGGTTTCATCTGGTCTGTCTGTGAGTCTAACCCTAGCAGTGGGGTTGTGGCACACAACACCCTGTGAGCCAGCCGAGCTCCCTGCAGTGAGGAAGGCTCAGTGCAGACAGCTGCAGGAACCAGAGCATGGTCAGCAGCCCCAGGAAGGTGATTATCTCCCCTGCTCACTCCTAGTGCAGGTTTGTTCATAGTCCAGTTTTGGGCTTATTGATGCAAAAGACATACTTGGAAGCTGCAGAGTCCAGAGGAGGGAAACCGTGATTTGGAGGGGGCTGGAGTACTTGACATGCATGTAAAAGCTGAGGAAATTGGGTCTTAAGGCTGAGGGTATCTGTTTGCCTCGAGGGGAGTTACAGAAAATGCAAACAGATGCTTCACATGGGTGCACAGCAAAAGGAAAGAAGTGGCAGTCACAATTTACAGAAAGAAAGTTACATTAGCAATTAAGAAAAAAAACCAAAAAAACAATGTACAAAGGGAACTGAAAAGCCCTGGAACAGGTTGTTCAAGAACTGTGGGAAACTGTCCTTGGAGATTTTTCAAAACTTGGTTGGACACGTCCCTGGGTGACATGATCCAGTTTGAGATTAACCCTGATCCAAGCAGAAGGCTGGACCAGATGGCCTCCAAAATCTCCCTATAACCTAAATTTTTAGATGATCCTATGATTCTCCTTCTGTGTTCCTTCAGCCTTAAAAAATGCCCTCGGCTACTACTGCATTAAGACTGCGATATTCTAAAGGTTAAAACCAAAAGTAATATTCATTTTACTTCAGTATAATAAACTTTAACTTGTAAAGAACCTTTTGAAGTTCAGAAAACTTAAAGTCTGCTTTCTTCCTTTTCAGGAACTTCAGGAATCTGATAAGCTCAAATGAACTCAGAACACATTTCCAGGTTTTTCTGTGCAATTATGAGATCTAGAAATATGCTTAATTTTTAAATAAAAGATAAAAAATACTGGATCAGGAACTCTCAGTAAAAAACAAAGCAGTTAGCACAATGCATGATTTGCTAGAAGTAGGGAATGCACTTTCTTATATTCTTATATTTATCCAGATCAGTCCCCTGATGTAATCCACAGTTACGTGCAGCAACATGATGGAGAGGATGTCAAAAAACTGAAAACAAGGCAGGACTGCCTCGCATAATGATACATTTAGGTGGTTTCAATCTTTTCTGAAATTTTAGCCTAAAATAATTTAGGCAAATTTGCTTCTGAAAGAGCTTATTTTCCTCCATTACTAACTATAAAAATACAATTAAGCCTATAATGATGCCTAAGGGCTACAGTGCTAAAATTGGCTGTAAAGAACCAAAAGACACTTACTTAAAATATTGAAAAATTTCTCATTGACTGAAATCTTGAGAGAGAACCAATATTTTTGTTTACTCCATGCAAATTATTAACATGGTAACTGAAAGACATATTGAGGATGATGCAGTTACTACAGCTGATTCCTAAACATCAAAATATTATACTATATTTATGTACACATTTGAAAATAGCATATGTGTTATTTACTCATTATGGAATAACATATGAATAGCATCACCTGGTAACACCTGTAAAAAAATAATATTAAAAAATCTTTGCTAGTTTGGTCTGGCAGCATTCCTCTCTCCTTCCACTTGTACTGGCACTTTCAGGGAGGAATGCAAGATGTCCTCGCCATTGGGGCATTTCATTATTCTTACCCAAATTTTTCTGTGCAAAAATGGTTTGCCCCAGAGGCACTTCAAAATGCTCCTTTACCAATGCAAGCAATAGCATTCTCCAGCTCTTCTCAAGAAGTCACTACTTTCCAGACCATTTCAATCAAACAGTCTATCTTGATATGCAATCATTAAAATAACTATAACAGGAATGTTTACAGTCTAATTTGGCTCATTTCATATTTCATACTGGATGACTAAATTACATAGTAAATTTGTGCCTAAAATACTTAAGGCAAAGCTACACACATTGCAAGTACAGAGACACGGGACAGCAGTAAATAAAGACCAGAATTCCCAGAGAATATAAGGTAAGAATATTTCTTTTAAGGTGTAAGAACAATTAAATTAATGACAGACAGCGGTCATCAGCACAGCAGACATCTGTGGGCATAAGCGCCGAAAGTGGCAAGAAGTGCCATTAAAAATGGGGATTTAGAAATTTGTATCCCAATTTAAAGTTGGCATAAGAGAAACTAAGAAGGAGCATGAGAAGGAAAGCTCTGTTTGAGAGAGAATAAAAAAGGAATCAAGAAGAGACTTCCGTCCATCAGTGCATCTGTCCTAATACATGAGAGTAGATCTTGCCAACAGTGCAAAGTACTATTGCAGAGGTGCAGAGGGACTTATTGGCTTTCAGGTGAGAAGTTACAAAACCTTATTACTATGCTATTTCACATCAGTTGAGACTACTTTTCTCTGTTCTCATCTAGGAAAAATTTACCCTATTTCCAACTGCCTCATCTGTAGGCATGAGTGGGTGTCTGCACTCTTCACATTTCCTTTCGAGTGGGACAGATTCCCATGGCACTCAAAAAAAGTTAGGCACAGATATCGCACTACCACCACAGAAAAAAATCCAGGAATAGCAAAATTTTCTGACTCTGGAAGGGATTCAAACTGAAATTATTCTGACAGCTGATAAGATGTATATCTGAGCCGCCTGGGTACAGTAGGGTTACTGTGATGTTTTACATTTCAGCCTCCTGGATATTTCCTATGAATTACCTAAAAGACTGAAATATATACAGAAAGTGATTTAATTGCAAAAAATATTGTCATCACAAGTTTTTGAGAACTATTGACTTTAAAATTGTTCTTTAGAAGGAAAAAGATGGAACCAAGATTTTTACCCAAAGAAAAAAATGGTTTATGAATGTCTTACCTACAAAGCACGGTAATGTGTCTCCTCTTGTTATGCCACCATGAACATGGACTTGTGATTTCTCTCTGCAGTTTTAACACAGTTCATCATTTATTAGCTTAGCTTAGTTTAGCTTAGTAAATAGATTTGTGTGGTTACAGCCCACACCATTAAATATTGGAGAGCCTCAATAAAACTGAAAAAAATTGTTCTAAGCTTTCATTCTGGCTTAGACTTCAGCAGTGTCATGTCACTGGCTCTGAAAATTGTCTGGCAATGATGATGCATGCACAGAAGTTCGTTCTCTGGTACACCAGAGAAGCGTATGAGTTAAGCCCCCACAAGACTTACCATTTTTAATACTAAAAGTATATGCTTTGGTGACAGGTCATTACTTCTGCCAGAGCTGCTGTACTGAAATCTAATTTGTTGCTATAGGGAATACTGTCACAACAAAAGTGGGGATCATAAGAGGTAAATACTTTATGCTTTGTTCAGTGGCATTTCATGTTGACTTGTAAGGTCTGAGTTTCATGTGTTTTCTCAGTGATTAAGAAAAAAACTCTAGCTAATGCTTACTTTTCAGAAGCAATTTAAAACCAGATATTTTGCAGCCATGTTTTTGGTGGTATGAAGGATGGATACAAAGATGACAGAGCCAAACTCTTCCATCAGAATGAACAAGGAGAAATGACCACTAAGTGCCATCTCAGAGATTTGACTGTTGGTGTGCCATTTAAACTATTGGCACAAGAATGTTGGCTTTCACAACCTACTATTCAAAGGAACAGATTATTAACTATATGTAGAAAAATAATGCCTTATTCCCTCTGAATGAAATAAATTCTTCTTAAATTGAAAGGGAATCTGAGTAATGATGTTTCAATCACTGAAATGGAGAAAGGCCAATACTGAATGCCTAAACTTACTTACAATTTTTACAGGTATTGTCTGTGTTTTAGATAAATACATGCTATTCTATATTTTATGTGCTTCGTTAGGCAAAATTTCAATAGTAGAATGTGGAAAAATCTTCCATGGTATAAGAGATACGACTAGACTGAAGACACTGAGGAGCCTGCATGAGTTTTGCCTGGAAAGTTTTCATGGCATAACATTTACATTTGCAGAGAAATTTTCTGTGGAAATGCAGTTTCCTGGAGGCTTCCTAGTAGTGCCAGGTTAATGAATAATTTTAAGTTTCTTTATATTATTTTTTTTCAGGATTAGTTCAGGTGTGGTTTTGCCTAGCCAAACATTAGACTCTAGTCTCCTCTCCGTTCCTGAAAAAAGGACTTTGACCAGGTTTGAGATCTATACTACTGTACTAAAACTTAATTAATTTTAAAGTCTGAGGGAGACCACAAGCAGATACACAGAGACAAGGTGACTGCATATCTCATCTTTCCTTAGCACCGTATCCTTGGAAATTGATTTGACTCCATATCAACATGGTTAAAAAATAAACTTCTTTCTTGGTCTCCAAAAGCAATTTCTGTACTGAATGTTCTACTTATGTAAATACGCAGACCCTCTCTTATTTATCTCAAATAAGGGGAGGCAGGGCATATAATAAGAAGTGTTTGTGAAAGTCAGCTGTGTCTAATGAAGCTGGTATATATGGCTGACATCAAAAAATTGTGCTAACATTGTTCTTTCTCCACACAATCAGTGCAAAAGAGGAATAGTGATACACAGGGGTAGCCATGACTCCTATTACCTTCTCTCATAGCCTCTTCTCTACACATACATATCTCCTTGGTCATTTTGTCCTCTCTCTGCACTCAAAATCCCTCACTGCTGAATGCTGTGGAGCTAAGTATTGTGTTATCGACGTCTGGCATTGGCTCATATTTGTCAGGGCAGTTTGGAATTCCATGATTTTCATACCTTTCTTATAAATATCCGTGACTTGCAACATTCTGGAGTCCTACATGAGAGCCAGCAGACTGGGTGCATGGAGTGAGCCTAATTGCACAAAGGGGAACAAATATAATCAAGAGCTGTAAAGCTGAGCTAGGCACTGTTTGGGAGGTTAATACAGAGGAGGAGCTCAGCCTGACAAAGGAGCTCACTAGGCTGGCTGACTCAAGCTGAAGGACTGTACATGATTGCACACAGTGGAACAAATTTCATTACCAGCCTTGCCATCAACATTTTTAAAAGCTTAGTGGAATGGGTCAAGTTCACAAGAATAATTTGGTTACTACAAAAACATACTCATGACAATTGACACTTTTTATGCAATCATAGTATTTCTGTCCTTTATAGTCCCAGCCCTGCTATGACATAATTGTCCAGGTTCACTCAAGTGCTTACTGTGTTTGACCAAAGCATCTAATTAGATAGACTAATGACTGACTATTCCTACAGTTTCAACATTCAAAAATTGCTTTCTGTGGGCCATCAGAAATAGCAGAGGGAGAAAAAAGCCTTTATTTTTAATGCACTGAAGGAATTTGTGGTGGGTTTGAAAGGCAAATCTGCAATCAAGCATTCCCCACTGGTTTTGAGATTAAAATAGTGGAAGATGTAACCGAAAATGTGATATATATGTGTGAGTGCATGTATGTATGTATACAGATGTACATCTATATCTCTCTACATAAATCAACACTTCTTTGCTAATTATTATCTTTTTCTATTGATTTCTGCTGTGATATGAAAGGTTAGGCCAAGTGATGTTAAATTCTTTTGATTCAGATTCCAACATTTCCTTTTCTTCTCTTAATAAATATTCTTTTGGCATGTAAGTGAATTGCCCTGTGAGTTTCCTCTTTCAGTCATTGCCTAATCAAGAACACACTCTGGCTTATGGAACATGAAGGATCTCAGAATAGCTTATCTTGCCAATTGCAGTGTGTTCAGCACTACTAGTAGTCATTTTGAAAAATAATAATAGATAAAAGAGATACAAGGCAAAACCCCAAATATTATAGTAATGCAGGCTATTTCTTTTGCATTGAAAAACCTTCTTCCAAGCTTTGCTCTGATATAGGTTACATATAAAGCATATTGACTTAGTCGTATTAAAGGATGACAGGCAGTGAATATTTTCTCTGAAAATGCCATATTAAACAGAATGAGCATATTCCTCTGAAGTTATTTATATAATCATTTCTCATAAGACTTCAATTTTCTTAAAGATACTAATATGCACTTTTTTACACAACTTTTCAATAAAATAAAATAAAAGACAAAGAAATGTTGTATCTGTGCAAAAGCATGTATGCACAAACTTGGTGAAAAGCAGTTCCAAAGAATGGGATTTTTAAATTTACCTAACTTACCTAGCGTGTCATACACTAATACATCTGGGAGGCATGGAAATGTAATTACCCCCTTCTACAGAATAAGAGCTGAGGTACTAACCTCAGGTTGGCAAGTGGTTACTATCATGACTAAACATATTAAAGTCAATGACAGTAGTTGTGTATGAAACTGCTTGCCAAGCTGAATAAAAGATTTCACATTCTGACTCCAAGAGACAAAGTGGTTTGCCCAAGGTCTATAGTCTGGGACTCAAAAACCACTTAAGCTTGTCCTTAATTTGTAGCACACATTAAAGTGTTTTTCTGCAGTAGAAATAAATAGGGAATTATCGATAAAATTTAAGTCTAGGTCTCTCAAATACTAGGTCATTTCCTTAATCATAAGACCACCTTGACTATATGTGATAAATGTTAACGGGAATTGAGTATGTCTTATTTCTCCATATTTGCTGATTTTTGTTTTGTTTTATAAATCTGACTGCAAGGAGATAAATCCTAAATGCATCTTATTTTTTATGGGAAGATATCTTGGCTGAAGTACAAAAAGAGAGTAGATACAAGGTGGGACACACAAGTCCCTAAAAACTAGAAGATTAAAAGGTTGTTCTTACCCCAGCAGCATAATTCATACAGCATCATTCATAATCAGGCCTATCTTTGTTAATACTGTGTCATGGTAGGTTCCTACAGGAAGCTGGCAATACAGCAGGTATCATCAATTTCTTGAAAGGTGTTCACAGTGCACATCTGGAATTCAATATATTTTTTGTAGTTACAGTAGTAACATTCTTTAGAGTTGCTCTCCTGCAGGCAAAATAGTCTTTGAGTATGGAATATGTAGAGAAAAACAGTCAAGAACAGTTTCATACAGCATGTACAGCTTATTTGTGTATGTGAACCAAGAATGGGATATCTCTTTTTCTACAAACACCTGGCTCAATATTGATTAGCCTACATTTTTGCTTAGTATACACCAATCTGTAAATACAGCCTAAAACTCAGTTCCACAAAAGTATAACTGGTATGGGACAAGGCACTCTGAGAAAGGCAAAGTAGTACCACTAAAATATATGAAAGAGAGTTCACTGATGTGAGCAACAAATCTCCCCAAATTGAGGCCAGCTTGTGTCTTAGGGATACATAGGCATGCATATAGGTTTGGTCTATTAGCATTTTAATATTTGTTTTCTTATAATGCCATGCTTTCTGAAACTCATGCTAAGACATAAATTTATAAAGAAAGGTTTACTTGCTACTCAAGGTAAATTGCACTTTGACCAAGATATCCAGGAGAACATGAAACACAGTAGAGGTTGTACCCAGGGAATTGCTTGCAACTATTTGAAGGTGTATTGGAGGGAAAAAAAAAAGCACTAAAAAGCAGCTACTGTAGTATAAATATTATGTTGCAAGCATCTGGCTCTAGAAATCTACTATACTGTACAGGCCAGAGTTCCTCCTGCTGAACTGAGGTGCCAGCAGAGCAACCCTTGGAGCCCTTGCATAACTGCCACACTTCACACAGCAAAGAAAAATTGATCTGTGATATACAATAACACTAGAACTAATAAAAATACTTCATGTACTTTATTTTCTAAGTCATTGAACTCCCTCTTATTGCTTTATATTTGTACCAGAGACCATGCACTTAGGCCTGAGATTTTCTGGTAAGAACTATGGGTGGGACACTGGGGAGTTTTGGTGGTTAAGGACTCCCAGGAGCTGCACACAGACTATAATGAGTGTTTTGCATACACCTTAAGCAAGAGGTACCTAACAAATGCTACTGCTGCCACTTTGTATTCACAAAACTGTGGATGGAATGTTTGCTTGAAGAGGAAAGGAAGAAGTGAAAAACTCATATTGGAGTAGCTCAGCTGTACATTTTCTCTCATTAATATGTAGGAATTTCTCTGTGGCATAGAGAGTAGCTGATCAGTGACTAACCATGCAGGATTGCTCTGTAAATGGAAGTGTTTCAGAAAGCTGCTCTTCACTCCTGGACTACTGTTTATTGCTGCGTCTGCTACATCAGATGTAGTGAAGAACCAGACTCATGGTAACTTATTTCTTGAAAGAAGACAGTGATGGCTCCCACAGAGAGTGATATTGTTTGCTGTTACAGTGTCCTTTTTTATTTTACTCACGTAAGGCACTGCTTCAATAATAGACTCCATCCATCTATGCCTTTCTAGTAGAATTTGTCAATGACATCATCACTCAATCTGTACACTTCATGTAAAATCTTCCTTATGGTGTAGTCTACTAGAAACAAAAAATTATTATAACACTTCTAAAAAAGCTAGAGGTTCATGCCCAGAAAATATTCTTTCATCCATCCTTTGGGGACAGAGACACTTGGATAATGTATATGCCTTGCACACATTTCTCTCCCTAAATGCAGCAGCTGGAATGAAACCGTCTTTGTAGATAAAGTTGATGCTTTAATTTTTTTACCCTGAAGGACAGTATATAATGTAACTTTTCAATTTTCATTAACTATGGCTCAGGTTGCTATAGGCTAAGCTCTCAGCTATGAATTAAAGTAAAGCAAAGAAACTCTACAGAGGAGCACTTCAGCTAAATGCCAGCCTTGGTGTTTTGTGGAAATGCTAAGCTTGATGGGACTGCAGTAATTATGTTTCTCTCCTGCTCTTCTAATAGCAAATTCACCACAAAGCTTTGCTTTCCTCCCCCCTATTCTCAATCCCATGTCCCTAGGTAGATGCAATGCAGGGGTGTCTTAACTGAAAACACAAAAGACCAGAATTAATAGATTTAAGAGAAACAGGATGACAGTCAAAAAGAAAAGCTAAAGCAAAATATATAGGATGGGAGAAGAAAAATTCCAAACAACAGAATTAGAATAGCCTCTAGAACAATCATTACCTTGGTGGCTGAAGAGAGCTCCAATACTAGAAAACATACTGACTATATTAAGGCAAGAGACAGTCTCTGTAATAGACAGAGTCTTCGATGCTCCAGACTTGAATACTGATGCCTCTGTTGGATTGATTTCTGAGCTATCTCCTTGAATGATATACTAGTCATAGGCTTGGTTGCACCACTTCTCAAAATTAAGTACTTAACACAGTCTTCTGACAAAGCTTTATTAGATGATAGCATAAACTTTCAAATTACTGGGAAGATCATATTAAATGTTACCAAATCAGAAAGTCTTAATGCATATGTTTAGGATGTCATCTGATAACTACTGTGCTTGCTCTTTAGGTCAATTGATTATACAATAAGGAGCTTTATTAACAAGCATATAGCACTTAGAAAAGTGAAGTCCATGGTTTCCATCCAGTCTCCTAAAAACTAATTTTAGGTATGTTGGACAGATTTCATAGGCTGAAATGTGGCAGTCTTTAGGCAAGTCTTCAAGCCATCAATAGTCCTCACACACCTTGCTAAGGTAGAACTGAATAGTTTTTATTTGCAACATAGTTGCAAAATTGTCAAAAATGTAACTAGATATTATGACATCAGCGCTTGTATAATGTAGAAACACATAAAGTTTGTTTTCCCTACTTCTGTTTCTTCCTCAAAACTGGGAGAAGGGGAAGTCTCCCATCTTAAAACACAAAAAAGTATCCAGAACCAAGTGGCAGTATCAAGATATTAGATCTTAAAAACAGAGAACTGATGTTTAGGCAATATCATGTTATATAATCCTGTTGATTATGTTGAAAAAGCAGGTGTATGGTACAGCAAGTCTAACTCTGCTTTGTCTTTGTCAAACCATTACATTGTGTTGTACATGGCAAGACAAAAAGAAATTATGCAGCTCATACTCATCCAGTCTGGCCCAAATAAAGATAATATATTCAATATGAGATTTATACAGAGAACCTGTCTTTCCTATGATGTAAATAAAATTAATTATTTTTCTTTAGTCCTTTTGATTTGAAGCATTTATTTCCCTAATGCTTTAAAACATCTCTGTGCTGACAGGGGAACTAAACTGTAAGCTACTATCAGTGATCAAAATACTGACATAAACTGAACATATATTTAAATCATAAACAATGGAAATTTAATGTTAAAATAAATCTAAAAAACAAGCTTACTGCCACATACATAAAGCTATTCCTAAGTTTCAAAGACTTCAAATACAATGTTTAATGGTGATCTACCTTGATCAAGATACAAGGTACCATTTGTTACTCTTTCATCCCAGTGTCAATCTAAACTGTATATCCTTGACAATTTGCTATGACAGGGATTCTTTTGGAACTCCCAATTATTGTTGATACTGTCACAATCCAGCTCAAAGGGCTCAGCACTACATATCAGCTTGTCCATGAGAATGCCCAGCGCTAGTCCTGTCAGCCCACAGCAAAGGGAAGATGAGATAACTGAAATTAAATCTTTTCCAGGTACTATTCTCCTGCTCCTGCTCTACAGAGGTGTTCTGCTGAGCCCTTAATGTTACAGCAGTTCAAAGTCCTTTGTTTCCACTGTATCATAAGTATCCACTGGAAGGGCTAGAATTGCCACTCGTGGCTGCTGAAGGGTACCCAGCTAGCTTTGATTTATTACAAGGCTTTCAAAAAGCATGTTAAAATTCACTTGCTGGATGTTCAGCTTCTTTTCTTGTTGAAAAGCAGAAGCTGTAATCATAAATAATAGTACCTTAATCTATTAGTGGTCTTACTAACAGTTGCATAGAACACTTAATAATAAAATTCCATTTTAAGCTATAAATACTAAATCAAGATGGAAACAGATTGTCTTATGCCTCAATATAAATTGCAGATACAATACAACCTAAAATTCAAGCTGAGATTTAAGATGATTCCCAGATACTTAAATTCCAAGGCATAATTTAATACACGTTTAGCTAAAGTACTAATGTTTAATTGCTCCTTACAAGAGCTCTTTCAACAGAAGACTTGATTATGCCTAAACCAGGCCAGAATGATATTAAAATCATGCTGCAAAGCAATATAAATTTGACCTATCACTGATGCAGTTCAATAAAGAATGGCACCATCTTCATGGACAACCATTTATTTATATTTTATTTCGATTTTGTACAAACTTGATAGCTTCAAGGAAATAAGCTCTCAGAAAGAGCAGCTGATATACTGTAAGCCTGAGAATTTGTTTAATCAATGTTTTTCTTTGTAATTAGATAACATGAAAATGAGTAACCTTGAATATCTGTTATACAGATAGTCCTTTTAACACAATTTTGCAATATTCAGTTATATTTTGGTGTGTTCAAGCTTAGTCAAGACAGCAATCACAACTCAGCAATAAGCAGGGTCTCGAATCTCAGATCCTGGACTGCATCCCACTCCTTTGGACAGGAAGGACTTATACTTTCAACATCCACAAAGTGTGAAAATTAACCCACTACCACTACATCCCTAGGAAATGTGGATGTATCATCCTTACTGAACACTTGAGAAACCTGTTTAAACTAAGTATTTCTTTGTTGAAGTTTAAACCTACTTCTTGTCCAGTCCTCCCTAAAGATAAATTATTTTCTTCCCTAAGGCTGAACTCCCTTCTTTCCTGAATCAGTGTGAAAAATTTTGCCTTAGTCTCCTTCTCCCCAGACTTTCTTAGACCAAAGAAAAGTCAGTTTTTTCATTCTTTTATTTTTCAACTTCTAACCAGCTTATCTGGGCTTGTTTGGGCCCCCTATCAATTTGAATCCTACTGCAGCTGGGTAAAGCTGAAGTTCTGTCAGTTCCAGCCATGGTGGACAATTCACTTCACATATTCAGCATACCAGGGACAACTCAACCTGCATCCTGGTGTGCTCTTTTTCTTTTTTAAAAGAAGGTTATGGTTGACTAATGCCGAGTGTGTTGTTCCCAGATATTTTTCAGAGCTGTTACTGAACAAGTTCCTCATCCTCTGTTTGCACAGTTGATTATTTTTGCCCAAGGGCAATATTTTGCAGTTGGCTTTAATTAATTTCTTATGTTTTGCTTTTCTAAGCTGCTTCTCCATTTGTCAAGGCTGCTTTGGTTTGTGACCCTGTACCCCAGTAAACTCACTGCTACACACTGTGGTGCCATAAGCAAAAGTCAACTGTATGCTCTGGTACCTTATCCAGGCTATTATGAAAAAACATTGAATGCATTCGTAAATAAAACAGACCTTTGAGGAATCAAATCTTTACATATCTTCACAAAATCTGACAACTGTTTTCTCAGTCTATTTATCACTCAATTTTACAACTGTTGTCTAGTAATGAAATAAATGATGATATCTTGTCTAAGTAATATACAAGACAGTGTCAAAAAACCTTACAGAAGTTATCTACTGCTATGCTCTATTTGTGTAGCGCATTAACAAAAAGAAGGATACAGGAATTATAAAAACAGCAACTAAAAATTAAATATCCTATGAAATATCAAAATTCACTTATTGGTTGTAACTTTCTCTTTTCTTCCCATTCCCATTCCTCATTACTTTTTTTTAAAATATATTTATACTCCCTCAAAGCAATACAATTTTTCTACATGACAACAGGACATGGAGAGGCCTAAGATGGGAGTACTTTTCTCTAGTCCATGGAGCAACTTTCGCAGAATGACTGAACTCAGGGAAATACCTGGGTGGCCCAAGCACAAGATTCCAAGTGTACCTAAGTCTGTTCTGTAATGTTATGCTATGCACAGCCATTTTGGATGCTATAGGATTAGAGGACCTTGCTGATATACAGGAGAATACAAAGGGTCCAAAAGAAAACTGATTTATTTTGATATCAACATGCTTCCAGAACTGGCTCCCAGTTGCCTTCTGGTCATAAACCATAGGATCCTTAGGCTTTCTGGTCATAAAATGAAGACTTTTTTTACACCCTGATCCTCACTTTGCCTCAAAAGTGAGTAACAGGGAGAGGTTATGTAACCAGAGGCTATCCTATGTTTATGCACGCTGCCTGCTCCATGTGTTCCAGAGGATGGATGGAGGCACACACCACGCAGCCAAGTGACAGGATGGGGACTGAATGTACAGCTTGCAAAGACTTGCAGATATAAAACACTTTCATTGACTTCCTCCTGCCCATGGAAAAGAGACTATAAAGAGGGTATGGAATAAAACAAATCAGCCAGGATAAGAAAGGCCCTATGAGAATCCTCATGCCCCAGACAGGGAAAAAAAAACTCAAGCAAGCTAATAGAATACTCTTAGGAAGTTCCACCTTCAAACAGTGGCTAGGCTCACCTCAGCTGGAGCCAAAGCCATCCTTTCAAACTGTGTTCCAATTCCTAACCCATACATTAGGGTGCTTCCCCAGGCAACAAAAATCTGCTTGTATTAACAATTATCTGTACTTATCTGGAATTGGTGCATATGCAAATCATTCCATTAGTAACCCTTTGAAATTGAGGCAAGAACCTGAAATCTCACTAAGCAAATGATTCAAAGGAAAAAAGTCATCAGTTCAGAGTAGAATTCTGCCTTAGGAGGAGTTTTGGGCTCCAGAAAGCAGCTCTACACAAAACCTCTCAGGTATGGAAGACTGAAAAAACCAAACCACAAGCAAACAAAGCCCCCAAAACAAACCACCAAAAAAACAAACCACCACCACCAACAACATAACCCACCAAAACAAACAAACAAACAAACAAACAAGTAGGAGATTTTGAAATTATTATTTAGCTCCATGCAGTGTAATTCTACAGTATAACAGAAAAAGCTTGGGATGGACTGTATTTCTCAACCTGGGGGATTTGTTTCATAACTTTCCAATTTCTTAAAAATATTAAGAAAACTATCAAATCATTTTTTTCCCCTAGACATGTATCATTTGGAGGAATATTCTGCAGCAGACTGTGACTTCTGACCTGAATCCAGCAGAAAATCAGCAAGCCCATAAAGATGAACCTGGACACATCCAATCTGAAAACAAGATCAAAGTCAGGGCTGGAGAGTTAGTTTCTTAATTAAGGCAATTTGAGTAAAAATAACGAAGGCGGAAGTCACATTTCTGCAAAAGCAATTTGGCAGAAGGGCTAGCCCTCTTCTTTATAGTACTTCAGATGAAAAAGGAAGACGTTATTAGCTGCTTTCTTTGTTAAGTGTTTGAATTGAAACCTTGGTGCCACTCGTTTACTATTTGCCAGTAGCGCTGAGTGAGTAATTCTCTGCCTGTAATTTCTTCGACTAAATTAGCCTCTTTTTCTTCTCATGGAATATCCATCAGCAGATCATGATTTTCTCATTTAAACGTACTCAACAAATATGTCTGAATTTTACCCTGCAAACAGATTGCAAATATTTGAAATTCAAGCTGCATCATTTATTTAGGATTGGTAAATCAGGTCACACTGCTTGTTCTCTCTGGCTGAAGTAGCGTGAGGAACACTACCTCCTGTGCACACAGTTGTGTGTTCCTTCTCAAAATCAGACTTCCATAAATACTCATGGGAAATGAAATTTGCATTATTGCTTTTTATACACCTTTCTACTAAAAGTAAATCTCAGTTGATTGTTCTTCATGAAGAAGCAAATTTGAACCAATGCTGTGTGACTATGGATAAAGAGAATTCATTTAAGAACTTTAATGATCACTTGTGGACATTTTTTTTCTATTGTTATTACCATGTTTGTTTATTTGCAAAAAATGAATTGGATAAAAAAGGCCTTCAGTCCTTAAATCATTCTTACAAAAGACAGAAAAATACCAAAATAACAAAAAGATAAAAATAAATATTTCCAGTATTCAAAGAGGGGAATTCTGAATCATACAGCAAATTTGGCAAAAGCAGAAAAACAGGAAAATCCAATCACTCCATTTTGCACCATTAATCAAAAAACACAATTTAACAAGCCAGGAATAAGCTCCAATCTACAGTTTTTGTTTTCTTTCCACAGAGCAACAGGATTCTGGTTAAGGAGGTTCCTTGTGGACCATAATTGCTATGCTGTTTGCAAATGTTGGTATAATTTGGAAGTGTAAAATTATTGTCATGCTATGGTTCCGTGGAATCAGCTAGTCCACTGTTGAATGGAGAACAAGCAAAAAGAATAAAAGAATATTCAAGATGTGGTCATTTATTTTTGTGAGGGTTTAATTATTATAAATATAAGCATGCATTTCTAAGTACTTTGGTAATTTAGAGAAACAGATTTTCTGTGAGAGAATTGTAGAGGAAAGGAGTGATTATACACACATAGTGAATGGCATCATGGAAAAGCTCATAAATAAGTAAAATAAGCACGAACACACACAGGGCAGCTGTCCTAGTTCCCAGCTTCTCAGATGTCTCTTTCCTACAGGCCACCTCTCTCCCTTTACTCCTGCTGACCAAGGTCAGCTCCTTGCTTTACCTTTAAAGCAGCCATTGCTTAGTTGTCTGACAGATCAGCCTAATCAAGATTTTAAATAAGCAAAGGCAAACTTGGCCACTTTCCCTTACAGCCATGAGGGCAGACAGACTCTCCTGTAACTGTGCCAGGCACATAAAACCCATATAGAATACTACAGTACTTTTCAAAATTACAGTCATCAAGAACATTCAGTTTGCTCTACCAAAATGCTGACCTGATGTAGACACCCACGATATAATACTAGGCACTAAGGGTATGCATTTCAGCATCCTCCACACTGAATTCCGTGGGCCAAAAAAATACTCAAGTAGAAAACTGTAGTTCTTAATTAGTTCTTAGGCACAAAATCTATCTGTGCCTCAGACAGGAGCAATCTTTCGCTTGATGTCTTTCAGGCTCTGTGCAGCTTAAGCCACTCATTCAGGCGCAGACCAATTCATGGCCTTTTTCTTTTCGGTATTTTTATTAAAAAGTTGCTATTTAGCTGTTGACACATATTATGTTTCAATACTGTCCCATTCTGAAGAACCAAAACTGTCCCAACTCCAGAAGCACCAACACAAATATTGAACATACCTCACCCCTATTCAACACCAAAGCAATTATCTAAATGTAATGAGCACTATCCCAAACAGGGGTTCAGAACAACATATAAGTTAGTAACAATAATACAAACTATAATCTTTTTGCAAGTTACCTGAATAGCATAGATTTGTTCCTAAAATAAATTGATAAATAAATAAATCCATGAAATGAAATGTCAGGTTTCTATCTTCCTATAATATTAAAAAAATTACCCACAGAACTGCAAATACACAGAAATTCACAATGGAAACATATACATATATAGAGACATATATAGATATATATATATATATCTATATCTATATCAATACATCCATATCTATATCTATATATCTATATCTATATCTATCTATTTATATATATACATATATATATATCAGCATTTCTGGCTTTCACATGTTTTTGCATAAAGATAGGGCTAATATAACGTAACAAATCCTAAACTGTTTTCACAAGGAGTGGAAAAAAGATGTGTAAAAGTATGCTCTGTCTTGCTTCCTTCTGTTCACAATGTATCTAAATACAACAAATGGTGTTCTTGCTCTTTCTGTCTGTTTCTCAATCTGTTTGGAAAGTAGCCATCATTCTGCAGCCAACCATAATATTTGACACTTCCTGACATCATGAAAGCCACCATCTGTCTATCATTGAAGCCCTGTACTTTTTAAAGACTGTTTGGCTTGATCTTTAATGAGGATTCACTGTGAATGCACTGATCAGTTTAGATAGAAAACGGGAAGTCTGACAAAAAGACTGTGCAGAATCATGTTTTAGTTAGATTCAGACACAAAACAAAAGGAATAACAAGACCTTCTTGCAGTCACCAAAGAAAAAGTTCAGTTCACTTTCAGTAAGTTCAAGTCCAAATTCATCACGGAATGTTTGGAGCATAAAACTGAATTCAGACAAAAGTTTTAAATTTTCCAAAATGCAGTTTTCCCTCCCTCCCTTCCTCCCT